>JAPFUP010000211.1:0-34240 GCA_030780425.1 Beauveria varroae | reverse complement strand
ATCATTCGATCATTGTCGCCTGCACGGCTATCAAATGCAATTCTCATCAGGTTCGCCGTGAGATGCCTAGCCTGGTAGCTCCGCTCGAACACCTCAGTGGTGTGTGACATGATGTAGTTAGACAAGGCTCGGGTCAGTGAACCTGTGAAGAGTGAAAGATTAGCTTCCCAGACTTGACTAGCCCTAGGCTTAAGAGGTCCGTCCATACCGTCGAGACGGCCGCCAGCTCCCACCCGCAGCGCGTATGGCCGAATGTTATCGTCATTGCGAAGGCCAGCCACATACAGGGTCCGATTCCACACTTTCCAGAACGACCTGTATGAGCATGGCACAATTTTCGCGTCAAGAGCGGAGCTTTTCCAGTGCAACGGTACGTAGTCATGGTCCAATGGCTTCTCTGGTAAAAGCTGGTCGATGGATGTGTAGCCGCCCTTGAAAGCGTTGTCGCGAAGCGCTCTCGTAGCCAGTGCGGTAAGCAGACACACTTGTCTGCACGGAACGAAGGTGATGGAGAATTTGAGCCTGCCATGTATCAGCGACTATATGTATGTTGGAAGTGAGATGCATACTGAGAACGTTGGTCTCTTTGAACCTTGTATTTTCTGAGCTTGACGTGGTGTATCGTAATAGTGGCGACGAGGTTTGTTTTCAGTGGATTCGCTATATCGCGGGTCCAAGCAAAGGAGACATCTTTGTATTTCATTCCCAGAACACTTGCCGATCGAAAACCACCGATTCCAATTATAATAACGGCGGCGTGGAATGCAAGGCGTACGTCGGGAGTGCATTGAATATGCTCGGCTCGGCTCCAGACCGTGTGAAGGATCAGCACTATGTCCTCGTCCGATAGCTCCCTCTTTTCAAACCCCTGCGTCAAAGAAAGCCCAATTTTTTCGGCAAGCATTGGAATCCACTTGATGCGGTGGTCAGCGAGATTCGTTCTGGCTATGATAATGCTCCTCACGTCGGCAACTTCGTATGCAGGGCCGCTTCGGCTCGAATTGTTCCTTGAAGAGAAACCTAAATCATAAATGCCAGCCTGCATTGGATTGCAGCCCTGTCTCAGTGGCAGTAAAACCTGCTGATCGGCTCTCTTCACAAGCGCAGCCCAAACATCTTGTACTGTGGCTGCTGCGTTGACGGTGCGGACATCGTGCCACTCCTCAGGCCCCAAGCATGGCCGTCTGACCGTCGAAGTGGAGACATAAACTTCTAGAAAGGTCCGGCAGTAGCTCTTGGCCGTGTCTCTTCGGTAGCAGAGATCAATCCAGACTTGGGACGGGTCAAAGGACATAATCTTTGCGAACCTAGCGCGCGTTAGCCTGATGCCAAGTGCTTGCATACGTACACTTACTCATGCCAGCGCCCCCAAACGCTATTGCGGAATTGCTTCGTTTTGGCGGCTTCGAACTCAACCGGGTCAATAGGGTTGTCTTCGTGCTGCCTCAAGATGTCCAGAGAGAGTGTCAGTAGCTTGGCTGGGTCGATATCCCGAGCTCGCGGCCGCACAATGGGCCATGATGCGTTGGCATCGTCACGAGTCATCTTTTGCAGTGATAGATATGATGAGTGCGAACGCCGACGCTCACAGGAATTAGAAGTAGGGAATGAAAAAAGCGCGCACACCAGGAGGCGAGGAGGGGGGCGCATGCCTATTTAGAGAGAGGAGGCCATGCAACTCGTCACGTTCAGCCGTGGCCCCCTGCTTGCAGGCGCCAGCGATGCAGAGCAACCGGCGGAGGGGGGGGTGTTGCCTCCATGGCCGTGTCCCAGAGCAGGGGGGGGTCCGGCGCTAAAGGTGCTGTCGATTCTGAGGACCGGCGCCGGCCCCCGGAGGTGTTGCCTGGGCTCTTCGAGCACACCGTTCCGGACGGTAACGGCATTATAGTGGGCCTCGGGGTAAGGCCGGCTAATTGTCGTTCCTGGGGGGAAGACGTCCCGTCCGATCTCCGATAGATAACCGCTTGAGCGCCAGATTAGTAGTTGGGTCGGTGACGACCAGCGAACACCGGGTGCTGTACATTTCTTTCAATTTATTTTTTCTTTTTGCATTTCTATATCTTTTGTGGCTCCTATCGCGTATAAGTTGAGTTGGTTAATGTTGGCGCTGATCAGGCTGACCACCTCCGGCGCCAAGCTGGCAGTAAAACCAACAAAGGTTAAAAAGCATGCAGTGCCTGGCAATGCACGTTCTCATATTCACGCACTTGTATTCGCTCGTGGTGAGTTTCGTCTCATGCATGTTCCGCTATCTGCCTCGCGTCGTGTAATAGTACTAACTGCCGGTCATCAGCCATACGCGCTCGATTGAGGCGACAAGTTTCAGAAAGCGCGCGTCACACACCCACGACTTTGAAGCTAGTCGACACCATTGAATTGCGAATTTGCCAATTGCTGACTCAACGAGGACTGGCCGGGCTGATGTCTGTGGTCGTCATTGAACCTGATGTTCTGGAATGCAGGCCTCTGGAGAACTGTGCAGCCTGCTTACAAATTCTGTATGATCTTGAAGATCGTACAAAACTGATTATAGAGTTGCGGTATCTATACTCAAGGTAGAAGGTACGTATCGACTTGTTGGTCTCTGATGACACTTGTCGGCTCTTCGCCCAGTGGACTCTTCCATCTCTGTTCAGCCTCAGCCGACCAAATGAACAATTTCAAAGGATGAATAGTTATGCTATCATCTATTAGAAAATCTCGTTTGAGCAAGAAACTCATTCTATTCTGTGTAAAATACGTGGTATTGAGAAGTGAATCATATGCGAGTGGGCCTCTGCGCGTCGACCAATCCCACGAACGCGGCTGAATTCCTGCATCTGCATTCAGCGACCAACACAGCAACTTCACAAACACTTGAGCGATCATACGGCTCGTTCTTGCATCAGTCGATCGCCCCGCATTCTAACACCAGATTCTACGCCCCCAGTCAATTTCACCTCTCCAAAGCGTTCAACAGCGCCAAAGCCTGTCTAGCTACCACACTTGCCTATTTCGTGATTCTATAATCCAAACTTTCATCTGCGCTTAACAGCGTCTTCCGCGTACGCTACACAATGGCGACCTCTTCTAACTTCTTCCCTGCCCCTCCCGCAGAATTACGCCCCAAGGTTTGGCGGGACGCGCTGCCCGACGACGTTGGGCGTCGCTCTATTTCTATGAAGATAGAGGCTGTTGGTGTGCGCGCAGGTTACAAGAGTCCGAACCTGCGTATCTCGAGGGTGTTGGCGAACTTGCCATGGATTTCCGAACAGCCTTTTTAGGTGGTACTAATCATTTCCAACTGCCACTTATTCTCGTGAACCGCGAGGCATGCAGTGTTGCTTTGTCTTGGCTCGATGAGCAGGTAGGCTTCGATTATTTGACCAGAGACCTTCTATATTACTAAATTCACAATAACAGGGTGCTAAACTTTGGGCGTCGCAGGACGGGCAATGCTCAGTGGTACGGCCGTTCAACTGCGCAATCGATGCATTTTACATTGCAGACGACAGGTGGCAAGATTCCTGTGATGAGCCCTCTGACCGAATGGGTGAGCCCGATCTTCAGGGTCAAGAGGTCAATGTCAATGCAGATGTTGTTGATATCGCCGTTTCGGAGACACTTTTTATCCAGGGCGAAGGTATCAAGTGGCTGCCTCATGTGAATAGGATGTGGATGAATTTGAGCGTAGTCTTTGTCGTGCTCGGTGTGCAGCCAGATATTGAACAGGGGTCATGGCACTGGGAGTTGGAAGACACTGGGATATGCAAAATGAGTATTTTGTATTTCAGCATGGACCTAGTATTGCTCAACGAGAAACCATATAGCAAGATTGGAGAGGCTGCTCGTACTGCCCTCAGCGCGCCGCTGAGAAGCTACAACGTTGAAAGCCTGGAGTTCCGGCCTGTTACCATCTCGAAAGTAGTTCGAAAATAGTATTAACCCTCTTTAGTACTTATCTAGTTTCATCTTAATGAAGTACTTGAATGAGTGGGTGATTCTGTGCGAAACCCCTGCCTACCAATCGTCGCAATACCCTCTGATTACTACTGCGAAACGATGGATCCGCTAGTTACGCGAGCATAATACTGCATATATCGAGATATTCGAATCTATTCGGCATACTCAAGGCAGAGAATGTCGCTGTAGAAACTCTAGCGCTGTGCCAGAGACTGAAACGCGCCTAGAAATCCACGGCCTCAATAGTCTCTCTTCGCAAGACTTCAGCGTCTATGGGAAGCAAGAAACCTTGCTGAATCTGATTCTGTATACCACGGCCTGCAATGAGCCTATAGTTTTCTACACTTCGGTAAATCACCCGCATCTTTTCAAGTGAAAACATCCATTGAGAGCCTACCTAAGTTAGAACACACCAAGTTTCTCGCACATGTTGGAAGGCACCGTGGGCACTTACCCCAGTACCAGTTTGGTCTCCCCTTTGGCGTCGCGGCCACAAAGGTGGCCAAGGGCGCATCACTGTGAATGGTTCTCACGCCGCCGACTGCATTGCCATGTTCATCCCGCAGTATATTGTCACTTTCGCCAATTGTGTCAACGGTGGCGCCTGGAGATGGGCAAGACCCGCCTGCATCTCGCGTCCACTTCTCCATTGCCTCGAACACGGCGTGATAGATGAACGAATTTGCAAATGTGCTCCATTCAGCACCACGAAGATCCGCAACGGACCACCTCTTCAGCTCGGCCAGCGAAGCCCATCGTGACTCGCGGTGCGCCATACACGCCACCTCATAAAGACGAAGGATATCGCTGCCAGGCCGCCGGTGGGCGGTGCCGAGCATCTGACCGCCGATTCCGCAGGGAAACCTGACAGATAGGAACTCGGCCTCGCCCACGAGTTCGATAATTTTGGCATCAGGGACGTCGGGCAGAGCTTCGCCGCCGGACTGACATGGGAGGAAGCCCTCAAAGGGCGACGAGCCATTTGGAAGTCGCAGATGAGACGAATGCGTAATGAAACGCCGGATCACGCCGCCCGATTGTGACAAGCCACTGAGGACGACCCGTTGAGCGACCAGACCCAAGGCTCCTGAACGGAGTGCATGTGATGCGGCAGTGAGGATTTCAGGAGACTGCACAGTTGCTGGCCACCACTTGGCTTTGAAGTCCATGTACGCTCCTGAAAGGGCTTCCTTGGTCGCGTCCGTGATGAAAGGGGTGTTGGCAGCAAATTCGTCAGAAATCGGGCCCGGTAGAAAACGAATATCTTTGTACCTCTCGGGATCAACATTCTTGATCATTCCAACAGCCGAGGTGACCTGCGAGTCCACCTCGAGCCATGCATGCCCTTGATCGGCCTTTGCTAGCAGGGCTCAAAGCTAATACGAACAGAAACAATTGGCCATACCATTTCGCATTAACCAGCGACTTGTATGTCGCCAGATACTCGTTCCACCCCAAAGATGAGACGGCTCCATGACAACGAATCCAGTGAAGCGGGAAGCATCGTCGGGACATCGCAGCAGCAAGCGGGTGCAATATGGCTCCCCGTACGTCTCACCACATATCAAGTACTCCCTACTGGCATAACCATATTCTGGGAGCAAGTCAACATGATAGGGCTCCAGAATTACTGATTGAGAGTCGTCAGTCACCGGAAGTGGCGCGACTGTTGGTGTTGAGACGCGGGCCACTGCTGTGGTTTTTTCCACTGTCATCTTGAAAATGATGATCTGGAATGCTAGAACTGAAAGATGAAAGAAACAGTCTTGCAACAGAAGAGAATATGCAATCGTAAGTATAGAGGCCTCTAGGTCATGAGATGTGGTCTAACAGGTTTCGAATACTAGATGAATGATTGTTCATGTCTTCATCCAGCACTTCGCTGAGCTAACACATGGCGAGAGATCTGCGAAAGCGATCAGAACAGCAGCCTCAATTGAGGTAGTATTGGCCTGCAATTTCCCGAACGTTACACCCAGGAAGAACATAATGACGCAAGAACATGCACATGCGTACGTATCTAGGCGCCGGGTCGCCGATGTCTGAGTCGGATCATTTGCCGATATGCTGGCCGACTTTGTGAATGCCTAGCCTGAAATCATCCCAAACTCCCAGAAGCAAGTAAGAAACTTGGGATCTATTGTCAGTGATGTGCTCCTGCACCCCTGACGTGCTGCATCACCAACGAGAAATTAATAGTCGAAAGGACTTTGCCGCTTTGGGCAGAACAGCGCATCTTTGAGGGCTTGGCAAGCCAATACAACACGCCAAACACGCCGAGTCAGCTCGAAGGTAACGATACGGCGTCATGGTCGAGCTGTTTCATTATTTGCAGTCTTGAGTGGGCTAGGAAAAGCAAAGTGAGCACCCGCCGACGGACGGCGCTGACTCCCGCCAACTGCCGAATTGGTACTCCGTACGGAGTATTGGATAAGCTGATGGGGGCCAAGAGGCTGTGGCGTCGTATTTTCTTTTCTCGTTTGCTCGGAGAGGCTACCAGTAGGCTACGGCTGACGATGGCAAGGGCCGTGGCTGAAGGCGTGTGATGGTACAACTCTACATGTCTCTGGGGTTGGTTGTCTGACATGCCTGACGTCGCAGTGTTAAACAGTGGCGACGAGACATGGTGAATATGAGTCTGTCGTAGCGCAGTGAGGCTGGGCATCTAAGTGTCTGGCACGCCCGAATAACTTGATTCTGGAAAGCGAGGAGAAGGTCTCTGTGTGTCGTCGAGGTGCAAGTCGTATGCAGGGAGGATTTGACGTGATGGTGGGGGCGAGGTGAGAGAATCGACGACATTTGTCACCTTGCAGCGCTTTTTTAGCGTCTTGTAGCGCCTTGACTACACCGAGTAACTGTGATGGGTGATACCTCGAACCTGAAAGCGAGAAGCATTCTCCTCTAGTTTTATGTTGGATACACGCCAAACCCAAGTATTGACACTTAAACTTGGATGGGCTGGGAAGTGAGTTCGTATTGTCGGGTTGAAACAGTAAAAGACCCTGACTTTGTCGGGTGACATGGAGTGATTTTCCATGGCACAGCTAGAATTATGCGGCCATCGGCGATTCCATCGTGGCCGAGAAATCTCTCTGGATCGGCTTTTGGTGGAATGTCTCGTGTGCTTCACTTTTCGTCATGGTCGAGATTAGACATGTTGAAGTGCCGAAGCCGCGTCCACATGACCCCTTATCAACGAAAGAAATGTTATTGTTGGTTTCACAGAGTCGTGGGACGCCAACGTTCTCGATCTTGATGGATGACTCGGACGGGAGCCGAGATCAATGCTAGGTGCCGAGCGTGCCAAGATGACATGCAGAGTCAAACGATATCAGAAGCCAAATATGCAAGTTGGTCGCGCTGTGATGGATGAAACGGCGACCATGACGAGAAGACAGCCGATGGTACTGTGATAAAAAAGAATGAGGTGATGGATTGCATGATGCTGTGACAACCTATCATTTTGAGAGGGGCGCCAATCTTCTAACGTTACAGAGTACTGGGCTCCGCCCCAGCAAAGGGGTCAGATGAAGATGCCGGTGCAATATTATTCGGCAATCTGAGTTGATAGTACTTTATCTGTTGCATTGCTTCTATTGCTCCAATTCTTAATTGATGCATGTCCTCATACTATTTTTTATAAGTACTTATTCCACCCACGTAGATATGTAGGTAGCGTCTGTTTCGCTAGGTACCCCCTTGAGCCCTTGACTCGCTGGAACCACTGAATCTGCCCACTGGTTCTGCCCACTGATTCTGCCCACTGATTCTGCCCACTGATTCTGCCCACTGATTCTGCCCACCGATTCTGCTGGGGATGCCTCGCTTGCCACTCCTTGGCAGTCCTACGCGGGGAACCAAATACGACCCGCCATCTCGTCCGATCCATCCTTCACCGTACTCACTCGTCGACCATCTCCCCATCTTCATTGCCATTGCGACAACCACACATACACGTCTGCATTTGCAGGCTGGCTGTGCATATCACCTCGCCATGCCCTCCACGAAACGCCGCTTGGCGCCCGACACGAGCAATCACGTCCATGCACCCAAGCGGCAGCGCACGACTCCCACAGCGACGCCCACGTGCCCTCACAAGGACTTCATTTCGCCCATCTCTGATGAGATTCTCGTCCGAATTCTCTCGTATCTGGGCGAACGCACCCTCCTCGACATTGGTCTCGTCTCTAGACGCTTCCGCGCTATTGCCTCCGACTCCCAACTCTGGCGTCCGCACTACTACCGTCGCTTCATCCTGCCGCGTGTGCACCGCATACCCGGTTTCAAGACAACACGGGGACCCTTCCCCGCAGAGCACTTCACCGCGGGAACTGCATCGGGTAGTGCCGCTTCCGCTGCTGCTAGAAATGGGGTCTCGGCATGGCGCAAGCCCGCCTCGACCAAGCGCTGGAACGCCATCCGCGAGCAGGTCGTTGACTCGGTCGACTGGAAGAAGCAGTACCGTCTGCGCCATAACTGGGCTGGAGGCCGCTGCGCAGTCGAGCAGGTCGAGGTGCGCGACGCAAGTGAGAAGGCAGTTGCTGTGACGCCACCGAATTGGCAGACGCTTATCAAGGTCGTCGAGGGAATCGCCGTCACAGCCGACTCGGTATCTGGCCTGCGCGCGTGGGACCTGCGAACGAGACAGACGATTGCACAGACATCGGTAGGACCAGCCCACGCCACGCGGCTGCGACCTACTTGCTTGGATCTGGATGATGCACGCCTCAATAAGGGCCAGGTCGATGTTGCCGTGGGCTTCGAAGACGGCACCTCGGCCGTCTGGCGTCTGGATGCCCATCGAAACACCATGCGAATACTTTTTCGTCAAGAAAAGAGCTTCCTCGGCAGCCTGCTCTCAATCGCTTACGGGTATCCGTATTTACTAACAGCCACACAACTTGGCTTCATTGCCCTTTATACTTTCAATAACCCGTCCACGGGCAACACCTCCGATGCTGGTGAAGATACCGACACCGAAGCTGCACGGGAACTGCCAGCGCAATCAGCAGAGAATACAGACGATGAAAGCACTATACTGCCATCTCCCTATCTCCTCACATCTCTCAAGTCACACAGCACCCGAGGCCCACTAGCTCTCTCTCTACGAAAGAGCTCGTCATCTGTCGTCGCATCCATAGCATATACATTTAACACTGTTGGTGGCTGGTCCATCGGCATTCAAGATCTCGATATACGCCCTTCAGGCGCTGTGACTTCGCGTGTGGCGACCTCTTTGCCTACACAACTTGGATCCACTCACCCGTCGCCATCTTCTTCTCCCCTCCAAGCAAGCAGCTATCGCTTCGGCCCTACCGATGATGAGACTGGACCTGTCAAGCTTCGCTACAGCCATCCTTACCTCCTCGCCACGCTTCCGGACAACACTCTCGTCCTTCATCTATGCACGGCAACAGCCACATCACTCCTGATATCCTCCGGTATGCGGCTCTGGGGGCACACGTCGGGCATATCCGATGCGGAGATCACACCCCGCGGGAAAGCAGTCAGCGTCAGCACGCGCGGCGACGAGATTCGCTTGTGGGATGTGGAAGGCCGGCTCAGCCCCCGTAGCGTTGCCGTCAGACCGAGACGGCAGGAAGCCGATGATGGTGCGTCGACTGATGATGGGGCTGATTCAGCCGCACCGCGTACGCCGACTCATGTAGGCTCGGACGAGGGACGCCGCAACTGGGTGGGCTTTGACGACGAAGTAGTGTTAGTTCTTAAGGAGGCGAGTAACGGTCGCGACAGTCTTGTGCTTTACGATTTTACGTAGCCAATGGCTCTTGAGCCTGGTTTTTTTGGATACCCGCATGATCTAGACATAATCATGCAATTCTAAGCATTTTAATATATGGAATAGACAACGAGATGGAATATCATGGAAACTAAGCATTCCGATATATCGGAATGGACAATGATTATGAGCCGCTGGCCTGGGCCACTACGTCCCGTGCCATGGAAACGAATTTTCAGCAAGCTAAAACATGTCGACCACGTTATCTAGAGCAAGAGATACCCAGTCTGCGCAGGCTTGTTCCGGCTGCTTGGACTGCGAGGCAACTTTTGTGGATGGCCCTGCGGCCGATAGAGCCGGCGCGGGTCGATATTCCAGGAAGGGAAGTTTTCCATGATGGTAGTTTGTTCTCCTTTTTTCTTCTTTTCCAGCTCTTATATACGAGCAATGGAAATAGCACGACATTGGTCCGCTTCGCATCACAACAACACAGTCGCCTCCAACCAAGGCGGAAGCGCCCATGAATACGTACTCTAAAACTAAAACTATTGTAGCGACAGAAGTTAAGCTGCCAAATCCATGTTCATCCATTCACCAAGTTTTGGAATTGGTAGAAAGTAAGACCACCCAAGAATCAGAGAACGTGGTCAGCCTGCCGAGCACCTCTTCTCACTCGTAGCCCCAAGCCCGCGCCTTTGTCTCATTCAGAGCCGTTCCCAGCCGGACACTTCTGCGCCAGGAACACCAGCTCCCCGTATCAGTATCCCGCCCTCGATGCATCTTTACCAACAAGTAGCGCAATATAGAATAAGCCTCCCAGCACTTTTCTTGACCACCTCGGTTCTCGCCGGCATCTACAAGCAAAGGCTCTCGTCCGTCTCCGCCACGCACATGTCTTCACATAGAAAACTCCCCAAAGGAACCATAATTCTGCAGCAGCATTCCATCTCCAAAGACCAGAAAGCCCGTGTCCAGCTGCCTCTACCCGTCTCAGATATCACGCCAAGTCCTGGTCAGATGACCCTCCCTCCCACACCACCACCAACCACCACTCTTTACTTCCCTGGTGTCGATTAGATTTGAGCCGCCGCACCAAGATTGGAAAAAGAAAAAGAACGTGGGGTGTGCCCCGGGTGGCAGATGGGCAAGAAAAGCGCGCGGGGCGCGGGGGACATCATCTGTCATTGTCACGACGTCGCATTCACCGCAACTTGACCGGGGGCGGGAGGGGGAAGGAGGGGGGCGTGTCTTTAATAGCCCGCAAGTAGCTCGGGATTGCCTAAATTGATTCCTCATAATGTTGCTTCCCGGCACCGATTGCCTTTCTTCCCCCCGCCTTCTTCAACAATGAAGCAGAGGGGAAAAAGCGCAAATTGTAAATTGCCCGTTTGTCCGATGAACTGCTGCACTGTGCGGGTTTGACGCGCATGTCTTGCAGACCCCCTCCGGGCGGTAGGTGGTAGGCAAGGTACCACATCATCAAGTGACTAAATCTTTACGGGATAATAAGTAAATAGAGTGCTGCTGTTGTCATCGCCGTGCGGTTTCTGGCGGGGAGAGTCGCGTTATCTGCTTCGTAATCACGGCAGCGTCGGAGATGTACAAACGGATAAGATTCTCAGGCTAACGAGCGAGCGGACATAAAATGTCAAGAGCCCGATTGAGGACCGTAGCTAAAGCCCCGAGCCTTGTTGACCTTGGCCTGGCCGAAATTTCTCTGCCCATCATCAACGTCCGTTAAGTCCGTCCCGCTGCATGGCATTTCAATTTGCGGTGACAGGTTCCAAAGCAAATGACATGCGTAAGCCTTTTGACATGGGTTCGATTGCCACTGACTAGCGCTGGCAATTGTTAGTGAGTCTGTGCCGTGTAGCAATTAAACATTTGCTGGACCTAAACCAATAACACCACATAGGGTCGCGGTAGAAATGCACGATACGTCACTTACACGCAGTGTCGCCTGATCACTACCACGATAACTCCAGTTCTCTACAAGCCCAACTGCTCGCTTCTCATTCAAGCATGCATATACCTACAACAGACGTCGAGTCATTATCGTCCCATTCAATCATGACTAAACAAGCAAAGACGTCAGCCAATAAACTCGTCATTCAACCATGCCTGCACCCAGAGAGCCGTAGCAAGACTTACCCCAATGATCTAAACAAGCCCTTATTCATCGGCCCGCGTATCGTCCACTCCGTAAACATGCCTCGTGGGATGCTGCTCCTCTCCGGCTCCGGCATGTAGGTTGCATCGTCGCCGCGGCGCCGCCAAACCACGCTCAGCACTTCGTCGGCGTCGTCGGCGTCGCCCTCGTGCAGCACCTCCGCCTCCTCCAGGTCTCTCATCACCGTCCGTACCCAGTACCGTGAGCCCTCACCCGCCTCAGTAAACAGGTAGCGGTGACGCGCGTTGTGGCAAATGTTCTCTATGACGGCCTGCACCGTCATTTCGGGCGCAACCACGGTGAAGCGTAGTGGCTTGACAATGGCGTCGCTGCTCCGCCAGCCCGCCGCAAGCGATGTTACAAGTATCGTGGCCTCACGCGCCGGTCGCTCCGGCTGCCACGCCGGAGAGGCTTCAAGCTTGACGGCTCGGCCCTGCCCGCCCTGGAGCTCCAGCAGCAGCGCCCAGTGGTTAGGCGTCCCGGGTGGGATATGTATGATGGACTGGGAGCCGCGGGAGGTACCACGCATTACAGAGTCTTCGTCGTCCGAGTCGAAAACAGGGTCGTGGTCCGAGTTGCGGCGCCGCCTCAGAGGTGCCATATCGGCCATGTCGCTGTAGCCGCAGATGTGCACAGCGACAACATACGCGGCAATGTCGGTTTCTTCAAAGTAGCTAAAATTCCAGTGCTTATCCATGCTAGCGAGGTCCATCGGGGTTTCACCCATGATGGTGGTGTATTAGTTCAGTCGGTTGCGTCTGTCTTGGCCCGCCCTGCTGTATGGAGGTCCTGCTTGACTTGAAGGCTTCATCTTGCGGGCAGAACGTCTTTATTGGCAGTTCGGAAAAGATTGGGAGTTCCATCGCGACCCGATTGTTATTGATCCGGGGGCTATGATTGTCAAACGCGTACAATGTCCTTGTGCGTGCCGAATCATAGTGCGACATGTACAAGAGCAGCCGCCTCATCAACGTGGCCGTGTTTAGACCCAACTGAGCCAGAAAATGCACTGTTCACCGCTTTAAAAAACACCTGCCACAACAAGCCGCTGTGTCGTGCAACGGAGAGCCATTGGGCTATTGTGTAAAAGCTATGAGGTCGCCTCACGGAACGGCACGGCATAATGCCAATGCAACGGCTCGCTTTAATACGCAGCGGGTAGAAGAGTTACACGGCTACTTTTGGCAGGATTCTTGAGCGATGCAATTGGCTCTCGCAAGAGTCAACGCGGCTCTTTGGGGCTCTGAGACGTACAGATTAGACGATGGCCATAAGCAGGTATCGGTCTGCGGCGGGCTCTTCCGGCGCCGCATGCACGATTGTCTAGGGATTGTTGTGCAAGAAATTGAAGCCAGTCGGTCTGCCGATGAATGTCGCCGGTGACGGAGGAAAGAGTAAGCTGAAAGGCTGGACAGACGGGACAGAGAAAATGTGCTGAATTGGTGCGACTCAAGTTAAATTGCGCATGTGCGATGCCGGCCAGAGGGCAGGCGCGTAGACAGCGTCGCACGAGCAGTCGCAGTTCAGCTAGCTCCAAACGCCATTGGGCTGCGATGACTGGCAAGGCCTTCCTCGTACCAGTATGGTCCTGTCCAATAGGTCAAGGCACAATTCGTCCATCCAGCATCAGACATTGTATGAGCGAAATATTGACCTTGTCACTGGCAGCAGCCACGACAGTGCGAATATCGCAGCTGTACACGACCTCGGGCCAGGAAGCGTTATCGATATGCCCCTCCATCAGAAAGCAATTACGTAGTGACTCGGAGCAATTACCCCTCTATTGATGTCCCAGGATGGCTCTGGTCGTCGGCGCAACACACCCACTTTGCTGCAGGGAGATGGATAGTCCAAAGACGTGCAGTAGCCTGAGCATGGCGCATGGGCTCCAAGTTGCAGAACGGCAAACGGGACCCTGATGGGACTGATGGGACTGATGTGAGGGGAGGGATATGAATCCTCAGATTCCTCACGTATGATCCCGGCATACGTTTGGTCGGTGTCTTTCCCTCGTCTTGGCAGCGCCGCACAGCCATCCAACCGGCGGCTAGGCTGAAAACAGGACTGGCGCTGACCTAAGGCCGCACCTCTCTTTTTTTAGTGCCCGCATTGCCGCTCTACTGTGCGAGTTGCAGCCTGTCTGTGTGGTCGTCGGTCGATTGACGGTGGGTAGGTTGATGCTCAAGTGGTGCCTGTCCTGGGGTGGGTGGCAGACCCTGGGAGCATGCCTGTGACTCACACTCCTTTGTTGCCTGTTGGGTAGGAAGCGAAGAAATAGGCCAAAGAATTGACAGCAAATGTTCATGCAATTGACTTTGAAAAAAAAAAAAAAGACAGGGCGTTGGGCTTGTAATGTAGCGCAGACTAGCAGGTCTAACGAGTCTCGAAGAGCCAACGGTGGCGAGCGAGGCAGAGGAGATGACGTAGTCACGAGGACGCCTTGAAGGCTCTAGAGGAGGGGCTGGGTCGGCTGGATGTCGTACGGGGTATCATTGACCAATGATCATCGCGGATGTACACGGTCGGTGGTGGTATTCGGCATCATCTGGGGTCGTGTTTACTTTGCCCAGTAATAAACCGATAGGAAGCGATTGTGTCTCGGACGAGTTGGGCGTCGTTCAACGAACGCGACGTAAGGTCTGGGATGCGTTTGTGCAGAGGCATTGGCCTGTAAGGTTCTGTCGACGGTGGTGCAAAGCTGGGAAAGCCTCTACGAAGCAGAGCATTTGGAACAGACCGAGGCACACTGGCCGGTCGCAGTGGTCGCTCTGGTCGCTACGGGCTACCGCATCGGTCTTGGTGCGGATGTGAAATGAGCAGCACGGTGTGAGTTGGATGGCGCAGGTGGTGATAGGGTGAATGAGTAATTGGGGGCGAGCGTGTCCGTCGGGCGCGTGGCCAGCCAGAAGTGGCGAGTGGCAGGCTGGCAGCTCTTGAAGAATTGAATCAAAGGGAGCCTGGAGGGGGTGTGATTTTTGAAACGTTGATGGGCTTGTTGGGAGGGCGGCCATGTGTGATTGGTGCTGATTGCTGGTGATTGCTGTCTTGTGTAGTGGTGACTGGTAGATTAGGCTTGACCGGAGCCCATCTAAGGCGGTTGGGCAGCGATGTGGGTGTGGGTAGGCGGCGTGGTGCGAAATACTGTCTCTCCATGCCGTTATGCTTGGTACTGGAAATAGAATTGGAAATAGAAAATTCCATTATTATCACGGTGGGTTGTTTAAAGCTTGCTTGGCTAGCGATTGTGGCGTGTCTGTCTGTTTGTGACTTGCAATTGATCCCTAGCACCAATTGGTTAGCGAGATGTTGGCGAAGCGAGGAGGCCTCTGGATCGATGCTGGGTGTTTCCTAGTATTCTCGCATGTAATGACGACAGATGACGGTTCCATTGGCCGATTCTGTGGCCATTTCTTCGGTTTGATTAGTGTTTTGCGCATGCTCAACTGGAGACTGGCCAAAGTCTTTCTCCGCCGTTGGCGACGGCTAGCGTAGATGTGGTCCATGGCGGTCTGGAAATCTGGGCTTGGAGAGTGCTGGACACAGTGTCGAGATGGAGGTGTTTGATACGGTAGGGAAGGGCTGTGATGGTGTGGATGGCGTGGAATATGGATACGAAGAAGCGACTAGCGACCAGCGAGGGTTGAGGATACTGGGCGCGGAGATGGCTAGTCAGAGCACGGGTACAGATGGTGCGTGTTGTGTGATTTTCGCAAGATAGTGTGATCATAAGTGTGGCCGGATTTTGCGAGTAAATAACAAGAGACAAACAGACACATGAAGAAGACGGCGGCGCAGTGCGTTGACCATGGAGGAGGCAATGATTTGCAGCAAGTAAGCTCAGCCCAGCGCGGCAGGCGGTCTAGAGGTAGTTAATGGTTAGGTAGTGATGGGATGAGGCTGACTGCGCAGATTTACAGTGCAGGTGCAATGTGGTATACGCTATAAATCTAGGCACTGTAAAGTGCTACAAAAATTTGTCGTTCAACACGGACTGTATCTAACTTGCCCAAGTACCTAGGCAGGCGTCTGAGCGACTGTTTAATTATTTGCGCACGTGGAATCAATGCAGAGATATGCCGCGTGTGAGAGCGAGCATGGGAAACGGTGTTTGATGCAGATTAGCTGTGCATTGCGGACGCTCAACAAGTTCTAGTTTAACGTAGCTACCGAGTGGGTAGGGACAACCTGCCTGGAGGGACCGGTAATGGTGTAATACCGGGCGTGGGCAGCGGGCATATATCTGCCACAGCGGTTGCAGCAGCCGGTTTTCCTTTATTTCGGTACCTTTTCTCGGCGTCTCTTCTGGCCAGGATTTTGGCATTCTCTCTAGCCATCTTTTTGGTTTGTTGAATCCATTCTATTTTTACTCTGCCTGCTGCTTGTGATTTGTGTACACTGATGATACCTCAACCGTCGATAGACCACCGCCGTAGCGGATTAGGCTGGCGCAGACAACAGAGGGTGCCTGATGACCTCTGCGACGCGACGGCACCTGACTGGGTCGCTGTTGTAGGGTGGGCCCTACGTACTGCAGATGAAATGGAAAGAAGGGCGTGTGCGCAGCAAAACGCAGCCCATTGTCTCCGTATTTCAATCGCACATGCTGACTTGCTGCGAGGGCTCACGGTCCGCCAGCTGCCAGCTGCCAAACACGCAAAAAGACGATTGGATGGTTGAGGGGGGTGGTGTACGTTCGTAAATTCTTCAATCACGTACAAGTGCAGTGGTAAGACTGGCCGCCATTGTCCTCACTATGCTACTCGATTGATGGCCGCCGCAATTGCCGTGATACTGCGGCAGGCTCGCGCACGTCTATCTGGTCGCAAGTTTGGGTTGCCTGATAAAAGACAAGAGGCGTCTTATCGATTGAGTCATCTGCTGTCGGTGCACCCCTCTTGCCCCACTACATCTTGCTCCACAAAATAGTGCGCAGCCACACCCCCCTCAGTATCCATAGACTCACTCATTGCACTCCGTCTTTTCGTTACTGTGATGCTTTTCCTTTCCTCCTGCGCAATTCTCCCCCTCTCTCCTTTGTGCTTTGAACCGTGTAGCTATACTGCGCTGAAATATATTATCGCCTTCCACGGTACACCCCAGCATGCCAGAATATGTCACAGGCGTCTCGCCCTCTCTTTATGCTCCCGGCGCGTGCGCAATCGCACAGTCTGCCTGCCCTCTTACAAGCAAGGATCCCATTGACCAAAATCATGTCTGCGATGCGCTTTCTTCTTATCACAACTAAACAACTACAATTGTCTTTGCTTCTTTTTCTCCTGTTTCTATCAATACTGCCTGCTTCACTCTGACTCGCTGCCACGCATTGCAGCCGCTCCGTACTGATATCATATCAGCCCGCGCAGTGCTACCTGACATGCCTCTTTGTCATTCTCCGCACACGCCTAGGCAGACCCCTAGGCATAGTGCTTTCAATCCTGCTGCCTGTCTCTTGCTACCTGCTGCCTGCGTCTTTACTTTTCGCTTCCTACCTGGTCTCCATCTCAACCTACCAATTCTTTGTATCTTGCCACTTCCGCATTGGCTTTGCAAAGACGTAATTGCGAAGCCGATCCAATACTACTACCTGTCATTACCGCCACCCGAGTAAAATAGTCATCGCATGTGAAGAAATATCTCAAATATTCACAATATCCAAGATGACCAACGACTCCGCCACCCCTCCTCTGCCACAGCGGGCAGTCTGGTCTTCACAGTATCTTCCACAGTGCAGCCACGCCACAGGCAGCCTTTTCAGCCCTCTGCCTGTCAGCAACTCAGCGTATCCTCCGCCAGGTTAGGCCACGGCTGCCGCCTAATTTTTATTAAAAAGTGCTGAGCCAGCCCAGTCTCCCGCCAAAAGCCCGCCAAAAGGCCACGAAAGGACATACACGCCCCCCTCCAAAACACCCCTCACGCAACATCTCAACTCGCCTTGGTCTGTTGACCTCTTGTCCCCTTGTCTCTTTGTCTCGCCCTTTACTTTTCCAGGACACCCAATCACTTCTTGAGATTCCCAAACCACACACCCCCCTCTCAAGCTTTCAATAGTGCCCGCCGCCCTATAACTTGGGTACCACCCAGTCTACGCTTCTCCCCGTCTCGCTCTTTGCTCACCATCATCAACCAGCCCATCACCGCCGCCGCCCAACGCCGACTCGACAATCTTCTTCTCGCCACAAAACTCTCGCCTCCAATCTACGCAATCGCCCAACTTACAATCCCCCAATGCTCGGTTTATCTGTCGCCTTTACGATTTACGACACTGCTCCAGTCTAACCGACTGCCTCGTTACTTTTCGTGCTATCAACTATAAGCTCGACTGCTTCACGCCTCTACGCCCCGCCCACAAGCGCCACAGCCAGCGCAGGGCCTATTTATTCTCTCGATAATATATCACCGACCGAATAAATTCGAGGCCTCTGCTCGCCATTTCTTGTCCTTTATTTCTTGCTCATTATTCACCTTTTGCAAGTTCCCCGCAAATTCCGGCGGACATAACTTCTCCATTCTTCTTTCGGCTTTCACCTTACAAATCCGACGTTTGCTGGCCTGGCCACGACTGCACTTTGCCACCCGCCCACGTCAGACACTCGAGTACACTGCCTACCTCTTATTCTACCTACCTATTTACTTCCTACCTACTGCCTACCTGCCTACACTAGGTAGATTCATATCTGAGCTTCCATGGCTGACAAACCTACGCCTGTCCACTGTCCGTCTTCCACCACTTTCGACAAGACTCATCGCCAGCACTTGCCTGCTTTCTCGTCAAACTCCAATTCTACCTCTTTGAATCAGAGGATACCTTTCCCCCCCATTTCTTCCTCTCTTTCTTCCAATTCGCAAATTCCTCGGACTGGTTACGCCGTTCCAATGGCCACCTCAATGCAGCGTGAGCGTCCCATCGCTCCAATGGCTCCCCCGCCCCCCAAGGACCTCACCATGGTCAATGGCAACACCCTTATGTCCCCTCCGGACCCAATTCTTGACAGCTTCGGCCAAAGCAGCCATGAGGTCAATGCGAACGTTATCAATGCCACGCCATCCTCCGGCATAAACTCAATGCCAATGTCTCCTCCCATCTCGCCTTACAGCAAGCCCCTTCAGCCTACCGCAAACGCCCCCACGACATCTCACAACCAGAACGTCCAGGACCCCGTCCTCTACCCTGCGGACGAGTCTTCGCCTGCCAGTCCTCCTCAGGAATCTCTTTTCGCTCTTGCAGAGATTGAGCTGCAGCACAGCATTGACAACCACGTCCGCGCGCGATCTGCGAGCGCCTTCGACACGACCTCGCCTCCTAAACCCCGAGACTACAAGCTGACCCTCGGTTTCAAACTCCAATTCAAGACGGAAGTCATGAAATTTTACAACAAAGACCCCGCAGAATGGCTACGCAGGCAACGTGCACAACTAGACCTCGATAAAAAGGCCTCCCGGCGATTCCAACCCATCCTCCCCGCCACTAAGACTGTCTCTGCGCCCAAGCCCGCCAGGATGCGAACTGAACGTGTCACTAAACCCCAACCTGCACCCCGTCCTCCTCGCAATAGTCTCAGCTCTGGAGTATCGGGTGGCGCCGTTACCAGACCCGCCAAGCGCACTAGTGCCACGCCGGAGCCCTCTCGTCGTATTGTCGCCCCTAACCGTGAGGACAAGGACTTTCAATCGCTTCCCGACTACTGCCCTCCCGTTGACTCTCTTCCGAATCGTCCTAACAGCCTCAAGGTCGACTGGAAGGGCCAGCCCATTGACCTGAGCAATGATCCTCACGCCCGTCTTCTGGACCCCGATGAGGTGCTTCTCGCCGCCAACCTACGACTCGACTGTGCCACTTATCTCACCAGCAAACGTCGCATCTTTGACCGCCGTCTACAGTGCCTCCGCACCGGCAAGGAATTCCGCAAGACGGATGCCCAGCAGGCCTGCAAGATTGATGTCAACAAAGCCTCGAAGCTCTGGTCCGCTTTCGAAAAGGTGGGCTGGCTCGATCCCCGCTGGGTGCGCGATTTCGTCTAAACGCACGACGGCCTGAATCTGGAATTCTAGGCTTCACGACTATCATTCTTATTGCGATGACGCCTGCCACCACGCCGCAGGACCATCTCTCAAACCCCTTCACATACACTTGACGACTATTTTATTACAACATGATACATCAGATGGCATTAAGGATACACACGATACCCGGAGGACGCCTGCCACACCACTCGTCACTCCACCCTAGGTTTTTCTTTCTTTTCTTTTGTTGATGACGTCTACAGAGACCAACCAGCGTCTACTTGGGTAACATGATTGGATTTTTTGTTTTGACTTTCTGGGTAACCTGCATGTTTGGCGTTTGCTCTATTGTCGCTGGATCTTGGATTGGCAGACGGCACTTGGTTGGAGGTTTAAGATTGTGGCACACGATGCCTGCTTATTTTGTTTCTTGTTTGTCAGGGTTTTGCATTGGATCAGCGAAATAACTTGGGCGCAAATGACCGCTCCAATCTGGAGTTGGCCAGCCAGGGGCACAACCCACCTGGCACCCATTGAACTTAGTTGAATTTATACTTGAGGCACAGCGCTTCACTCTGAACGTGTACTATGCATGGCATATCAGTATGCACTAGACGTGGCGCTCGTGAATAGTCTGCACTAACTAGTAGTCAACCCTACGAACGGGGTGAAACCAGCATCAGTCACTCTAACTAAATTGGCCTTTCTGGTAAATTAGTTCTTTTTTAAACATGGCAATCTGTAGGGACCCTGGTTGATTTTTTTAGCAAGGGGGGGCGTTATCAATTTTATCGCGTATGTGGAGGGGGTGTGTGCAATCCGATCTGATCTTGTCGTTTTTCTGATCGATATCGATAGCGATAAGCTAGATCAACCCGCGTTACTAATTTGGCCATGGATCGTGTTGGGATTTGCATGGGTGGACCGTGTGATGCATCGTCTTTGATGAAATTCGTGTTTCTTCTACTGTGACTATATGCACCATTACCATGAATGAAGAGGCACTCACTTGGCTTTTCTCGACGGCATGTTGATGCCTTGATCCAAAGGCACCGACACTGCTGGATGCGCCCATCCACATGCTCTGAACTTTGATCAGCACGAGTTTTCTTTTTTTCTCTGTTCTGCGTCCGATGTAGTCGGTAGCCTCATCGCCCATCACAAATATCCGAGAGAATGGGCAGACTTCCGAGCGACAGCGCATCCGAAAACAGAGCCTTGCCGATGCCGCGTCCCTGCCAGACTTTTTCGATGTCGAGAACGAGCAGCTGGTAGCCGGCCACGGGGAGAAGTGCGGCTGGGGATCCTGCTGCGTGCGGAGAGGAGCGGCGGTGATGACGCTGGAGGAATGCGAATGGCTGGGTCTGTAGGAATCGGCTCCGCCGCCGCGTAGATTTTGAAGCATTGGGATCATACTTGGACGATTATGAGCAGTGCCAATCTGTGTAATTTCATGAATACAATAACAACTCCACCGCTGCTCCTTACATGGATGAGGAAAGATCTCTGCTCTGTCAGTTGCTATTGGCCATATGCTACCTATTGAGAGTAAGGAAGTTGGGTCACGACGTTAAACTTTCGTGAGTCTTATATAGCTTACTATCGAGATATTTCGCAGGCTATAGCGACCTCTTATGTTTTTCATTCTATCCTTTCTTGTCCCGTAGAAAGCACCCGTGGTTGACCTTACACACAAGTATGCCAAGTCGTGCAATAGCGCCGGTGTTGACAGGCAATGGAGTACAGTACAGGATCAGCAAAAGCCTATGTACCTGATGTAATTTCCAGGATTCAATAAATGTTATGAGAGTGACTTCAGAGATACACCAGAATACACATCCTAAAGTGGCCCTCGTGTAGTCGCGCGACAAGTTGTGCAACATGGTTCAGGGCGCCTCCTAGATGGGCACTCGAAGCCAGCGCTTGCGAGGGAGTATGAAATCATCATTCATATCAGTTCCATCCCTCATTATACAGCAACTTGTTCTTATGTACATAGCGCGACTTGCTCCGGAGATTCATCGCACAACGTGGCGTACCCTTGCACCATGGCTTCAGATACGAGCATGACAGATGATGACACCACGATATTTCTCCATACCTACCTACCAAAGACTGTGTTTCAACTCATACTCAAGTACTTGGCCTTTGAAAGCGCGCAACTGCCCAACCTCACACCAGAACAAGTCTCGAACCGCGTGCCACTGTATAGCTGTTTCGACGAGGGGCAACGAAAGACGACCGACATCTACGTGCTGAAAAAGAGATGCTACAAGTACTGGAAAATGTGCGGTATCCTAGGAGCGAGCAGGCAACTGCGTCAGGAGATGAAGAATATTATGCAGAAGCTGGATCACGAGGTGCGAGAAGGGTCTACTGACTATTGTGTGCTGGACATAATGGCTGTCCCACGCGTCGGGTGTTTTCCAACATGAATACACAGACCTCCCCAGGATGTCAGGCCTGACGACGGGCGTGTTCTCTCGTTGAAAATTCGCGTAAGAGTTGTTGAGCTCGAAGAGGGCCAACGTGGCGCGTTCCCTGCATCGAGCTTGGAAAAGTGTGAGAGCTACTCGTACAGAAGTCTCCCGAGCCTCTTTATCATATCTGATCAATTTGCACGAGATGCTCTGGAGCTAATTCCTCGAAAGGTGGAGAGTGGCCTTCAGGGCCTCGAGATCAATTCCTTCGATGCTCGGAGGCGAACTGGCCGGCATTTCTTCAGTGCCCTGATGATCGACGTTGACGAAATGAAATTCAACGCTACGGGTAAAATGGTAGTCCCGGAGTACCGAAAGTGGATGGAGGAGGCCTCCAAGATTGGAGGGATGATTAAACACTCCGGAAGTCCTTCCAGCGATCCCTCCGGCACGTCCTCCGATAGGGAGAAGTGGCGGTCGCTGGTCAATGCCTCGACCTCGGCCTTCTATAGGTCGTTAAGCCTGCAACTCGCGGTCCAAATCTACTATTTTCTCTTTGAGACTGCCCGGTATCTGAAAATGAACGACTATGGGCTCGAACACATTCACGAATACAACTTGTGGGCCGTCTTTGGCAGAGTTGAATTGACGCGCAAAATGTTGGACTGGGACTTCGACAAAGAAAGTCATTTCATATTTCATTACAAGTAAAGTATTTTCGAAGGAGGAGGTTGATGAAGCTTAGAGGGACTGGAAGCTCATTCCCGAGGAAAAGAAACAGCTTGACGGGCAGGAAGAACGGGTCACAGAACGGAAACGCGAAGAGAAGGATGATGACGAGAAGCGTCAGGCGACTGAAGAGCAGTGCGAGCGTCGACAGTGGATTCGACCTAACGGTGCAGTCAACTCGAGAGCCATTGCATTGCCACGACGCATCATATGCGGTGTTCGGCCTGGCGGTGCAGTCATTACTTCGAGAGTCGTTATCCCGCCACACCGCAGCAACAGAGTACGAAAATGAAGATGAGACGGGCGTCAACGCAGTAAGCCCTGCACATTTTCATAAGCTAGCTCAGTAGGCAATGACCAGAAAGCAGGTGGCTGGTAGGGATATACTCAGAGGAAGCCGAAACCTGTATATGCCAGCCACGTGGCGAAAGCATGACAATCTCGATTCGAATTTTCTCTGCAATGATGATTATGTGGATGGAAGGCGCCGCCATTTTCGGAGAAGCATGGCCAACATGGCGCATGGCTTGCGCCTACCTAGTTATGCCACAAGAAGCTCATGAAGAAACTTGACTTTGAATAGCCACTTGAAAAGAATTCTGCCACTGCACTCCTTCCATGACGAAACGAAATGGGCTAGTGAAGCTCAGGGGGCGAAGTCAAGCATATGAAATCTGGTGTTGCGGTATAGTTGTCTAGTATAGATACAGTTTATACAGAACAGTCATCAGCCTTGTACACCGTTTCTCCCCCAAATTCTGTCCAGTGAAATCCTCAACCTGTCTTTTCTATAGAGAGGTCATATTCAACGGTCTGAATCGCGGGTCCAGTTCACAGTTTAGCACGGGTCCACGAGAATTCTCGCTAATGATCATCGCACTTCTAGGTGCTGGACAGCTTTGCTCCATTTCTCCTCCTCAGACCTAAAAGTAATGTCAGTGGATGATCCATGTGTAGTATAGTGAGTGACTGGAAAAAGCTTACTTGTCGAACTTGAGCAGCTTGCCCAGGACTGGGACAAGTTGCGCACGCAGACGCGCATCCTTTTGCTCTAGAAACTGCAGTAAAATAGTCTTGAGGTAGACCGTGTCGGCACCGCCGCCAGAACCATTCATCGAGCCGCTTCGGTTCGAGTCGACCGACGTCCTGCTCGGGCTCGACAGCAGCTTGGACTGCGCAGCCTTGAGGTCCTTGGCAATCTTTTCGTAACGCTGCCGCGAGTCGTCGAGCATCTTGCGCAGATCGGCGCGCTGCTTCTCGCCGTCGCGGACCTGGCTCTCCGAAGCATCCAGCGCGCTGCGCAGCTGCGAGGCCGTCGTGCGCAGCTCCTCGGCCTCGGCCGACGCCCGCTCCTCAATGGCCTCGAGCTCGTCGCGGCGGCGACGCCACTCTCTAGACTTTTCATCCAGATCGTCGCGTTCTTGCGTCAGGTTCTTCATCTCGCGCTCGAGCTCGCGCAGCTTTTGCTTCAACTCTTCCACCTCGCGTGATCGCTTGCGTGCAAGGGTGCTGGATTCGTCCTCGATGCGCTCGCGCTCTTCAATGGCCGCCTCCATGCGGGTGCGCATCTCGCGGACTTTGCCATCCGCCCGCTCGTCAACATCGGATAGTAGTCTGCGCATTGTCTCGGCTTCGCGCGTTCTCTCCTGCAAAAGCTTTTGTACCTCCGCAAGCTCTTCTTCTACGGCCTCGGCCTGCGACTTGGATTCCTTGAGCTGCACAGACATTTCGGAAGTCTGGTCCCGCATGCTGCTGAGTAGAGCCTGCGCGTTGATGTACTGTTGCGACTTGAATTCGCCTTCTTCCTGCACTGCCGCCTTTTCGCGCTTCAACTTGTGCATCTGCTCCTCGAGCTCCTTGACGCGGGGTCGAAGCTTCTTTGCTTCTTCTTGAAGCTTTTGAAGCTCAGCCTCTGCCTTTTCGGCCTTAGCGCTCAGCTCGACCTTGCTTGCCTCGGCGCGACGCAATTCACGACCCGATACATGCTGGGCTTCCTCGAGCTTCTGTTTCGCACTCACTTCCTGACTGAGCTGTTCTTTGAGGCTCTTAATCTCAATGGCGCGGTCCGCAGCAAGTTTTTGCGCCGATGCAATCTCCTTCTTCAACTCTTTCTCCTTCTTCTCCATCTCCGTCAACTCTTTTACCTTGCTGGCTAGTTCTTCCTTGATAGTCTTGAGCGAAGCATTTTCTTGCCGTAGACTCTTAAGCTCCGGCTGTGCCTTTTGCAAGACTTCTTTCAGTTCGCTAAGATCCTTGAATCTACTTTGTGCTAGTTGCTGAGCAGCGCCCAGATCTGACTGCAGAGTACTGATCTTTTCCTTGAGGCCGTTATGATCCTTTTGTAGAGCATCCATCTCGCCTCGAACCTTGTCGGCCTTGGTCGAGTCAGAAGTCGACGAGTCAAGTTTGGCTCGGGCTTCCTCAATTTCTGCCTTGAGCTCCTTCTTTTCTTGCTCAAGCGACTTCAACTTCTCCTTGTCTTGGACATGATCCTGCCCGAGATTGACCAGGTTATCACGCAGCGTTTCAATTTCTTCTTGCAAGTCTTCCTCAGATTTTCGCTTCTTCGTCAAACGCTCAATCTCAATGTCTTTCTGCTTGATTTCCTCCTTGAGATGATCGATTTCAGCTTGCAGGACACTTGCGTCAGCTCCGGTATCCTGCTTGACAGACTCGCTCGTTTTGCTATCGTTATCGTCCTCGGCAGCGTTCTGGACCGCGGCATTGCCCTTGCCCTTCTTTTTCTTATTCTTCTTTTTGGAGCCGCCCGAGGCACCGACAGTCGTAGCAGGTTTAGCCGTCGTTTCTGGAATGACCGCCGCTGCTGTTGAAGAAGAGTTGTTGTTGACCTGCTTTGTGAGTTCGTCAATCTTGGTCTGCTTTTCTGATTTCTCAGCATCCAATTTCTGAACTTGCGATTTCAAGTCATCTATCAAGCTCTTTGAGACAATCGTGGCATTTCTGGCCTTGGCCAGCTCCGCATCAAGATCCTGGGCGCGCTGTTCAGCCGCGATCTGCGAGGCCTCAGTGTCCTTGACTTTACTAGCGCTGGCTTCGGCATCTTTGCTCGTACTGTCCTGCAGCTTCTTCAATTCCAACTCGGCCGTTCTCAGCTTCTCAGTGAGCTCATTGACTTCATTCGTCCGGGAATCAAGATTTTCTTGCAGCTTCTTCTGGTCCTTGGACCCGTCGCGCTTTTGCTCCAGCTCTTTGGTAGCCTTTTCGAGATTGACAGCAAGGCCAGAGCTACTCTCTTTCGCAGCAGACAAATCACTTTGGAGCTTGGCCACTTCCGACTTCAGCTTTTCAATCTCGTCCGCTTTGGCTGCCAAGTCGGCTTGAAGCTGAGGAATTTCGTCTTCGTAGGAAAAAAAGTCGTCACCAGCCTCCTTCTTCGTAACCTCGGGAGAGTCAGCGCCCTGCTCGGCCTCGGCGTGCTTTTTTCCTTCGGCTTCCATTTCTTCTAATTGATTCTTGGCCTTGTTCAACGACTCCTCCGCCTCGGTTTGCTTCTTTTTAATCTCATCCTTCTCGGCAGAGACTCGTTTCAGCTCATCCATTACCATGTCGCCCCGTAGATTCAATTGATTGAGGTATTCGATTAATGCATCTGGGTCGGTGACGGAGGTCAAAGGAGTATTCTCGCGCAACGCCTTCTCGAAGGGCTCGATAGATGTAGCTCGCTTATGCGCTACTCGATATGATCGCAGCAGTTCTGTCCTAGCTTAGCATGTAGAGGATGTCGCCGTTACATGGACACCTACCTGGATACGTGGCCTCGAGCTTTTCCAGCTTCCGTAGACGTTGCTTGATCTCTGGCGACAGGTCGCTGGAGCCTGACTGCGACGCAACCATTGTGTTTGAGCTTGCGACAGAGCTAGCGCTCTTTTTCGGCTTCTCTGTGCTCGTGCGCTTGCCATTCTTCTGATCGGCGGCCTTATTGCCTTCGTCGGCGGCGGTGTTCTCAGAGGCAGTGGCATCCTTTTCGGGGACCGGAGGTTTCGGAGTGCCAGCGCGGCTCGGCTCGTCGCTATCGTCAATGACAAATGCGGCCTCGAAGACGGCTGGATCGGGGTTCAGAGGCGGCTCTACTGCATCGGTGCTACCGTTATTGGGTCGGGGTCTTCGCCCGGCATTGGCTCCTTGCCTAGACGAGTCGGAGGCAGATCTGGACATGGGCGCGTCGTCGCCTCTTTGCCGCGCCTGTTCTTCCGCAATAGTGCGGTCGATGGCGCCACGTATTCTCTGGTATTGTTAGCCTCGGCCGGTCTAGGCGCAATGGCATAGGCAGGTTGCCTACCTGGAACATGGTGTCTGTCACCTGGGCTCCGACTATGATGATGCAGCGCTTCGCATGACCGTCTTTTGTGTAGAATAGGCAACTTGCTCAATTCTTTCCGCAACTTGTCCGCTTCGCAAGCAGATGCGTGGCCGTGGTAGAGATTCGAAGCCAGGATTGTGATGCTGTGGATGGCCGAGAAGGATGCCAGCCTGTCGTCACTCACTAGCGGCCGTGTGTGGCTGGTGGGAGTGGCGGTGCATCTTATACCGGTAGCAGTGAGATTGGGACAGCTCGACCTCAGACATAAACGCCAAGTCGACGATTTTTACCTCGCCATATGATATCTGGATATGATCCAATTTGGAATCATCATATGCAACAACTCCCATGGTGCCTCTTGGGCCAGCTTCTCGAATTGCTCTGCGGCCAGCTCCTGCCAGCCAGGTTTGAGCGTTTTCATTACGACACGGGCTGGTAAGAAATATGCTGGCATGAGGAACTTGGCAGTTATTTTCCAATATTGCAGCAGCTGACTGAGAGCATTATAGATTTACTTCTAAAAGGAGTGCGAGTAAGTCGGAGGCCTAGTACATTGTGGTGTATGTGGTCAAAGTATGGCCCCACGCTGATACCAAGGCCCCCTTGAAGCGTAACTAGACGAAGACCTAGTCAGCAAAAGCGCTCCCGTGAGAGTCATATCTATAATATCATGCCCGAATCTTACGGTCGCGGGGTGACATGACCATGGTGTGTGTGATGGAATAAGTTGCTGATGCGCCCCTGACAGTAGCCTGGCTGCGAGAACACTGTGCACGCACTGTGGCGTTCTTGGCTTCCCTGATTCAGCTGACGCTTGCAAGTGCCGACTCGATGCATCTTGTACCGACTATATTAATCACGCCGCTCTGCCCGCATCTTGCATATTTCCGCCACTTATTTTCTCTGTATATTGTTGCTTGCCGCCTCTGTTTCTCATATTTCTCTGCAGACACGCACGCGACCACTAGACTGGCTTTCGCAGCTCCGCGTATCGCCTCGGTTTTTGTCACTCCCGCAGGCTACACTACATGCCCGGTGTCTCCCCGCCGTCGAATTACGGTGCATGGATGTAGCTGCGAGGCGCAGCAATGAACTGAACCCTGTTATTGACTGCAAGAAGTCTGTGTTGCACGAGTCGCCATTCGGAATCAATAAACACTCGTACACGTGCCCTGTTAGGCGCCAGCCGCCTTCTCCCCGCCTTCCCGCTGACCACCCATCTTGATCAAACAACCACCTTCCACGCCTACCAACATGGTACAACTTGGAGATTTACCGAATGAGCTCGTTTTCAGCATTGTAAGCTGTCTCGGTCAGCCAGAAATCAACGCCCTTGCCCAGACATGCCGCTCCATGTACAACAACGCCAATGGCGGCCTATACCAATTCAACAAGACGAAGAGGAGAAGCTCGGCAGCAAAATGGGCTGCTGAGAACGGTCCAATAGGGACTCTGAAACACTGTGCTTCTGTCGGTGTCAATATCTCCGACTCGTCGTTGGAGCTACTTCACATCGCGTCTATGAATAAGCGGACAGAGATGGTCCAATACTTGTTGACGTTGGATGGTATCGATGCTGCCTACAAAGACGATTCTGACTGGACGCCCATGTTTTATGCCTGTCGAAGTAATGCGGTAGGCGTCGTTGAGACCCTTTTGCAACACGGTGTCGATGGTGCCTCTCCTGGTCTCGAGGGCTGGGCCCCCCTCAGCATTGCGGCGAGCTTCAATTCCTGCGAGGTTGCCCGGGCTCTGATTACACACGGTATGCCTCTGAACACACAGAGTCAAAACGGGTCGACTGCACTCAAGGCCGCGTCGAGGGGATGCTACACGGCTGTCGCCCAAGTTTTGCTCGAGGCTGGAGCGGATCCTGATATCCCTGCTTTTGGCGGCTGGGTGCCTCTGCACTCGGCTGCCAAATACGGCAACCTTTCACTTACTGAACTACTTATCAAACACGGTGCCAACATTGAAGCTCAACAAGAGCGCGGCTACACTGCTCTTGCTCTTGCGATCGAGGCCGAGTCGATGCCAGTGATTCGATGCCTCCTTGCGCATGGTGCTGACGTGAACACCATCACTAGCGCTGGCTGGTCACCATTATGTCTTGCCGCCGATATTGGCAATGAAGAGGTCGTAACAGCACTTTTGGAATACGGAGCCGATCATACATTCGCTATTTCGAACGAGTGGTCAGCCCTCAACCTGGCAACCTACAATGGGAATATAAGCATTATTGATGTGCTTCTGGCGCACGGTGCACTGCCCGATGGTTGTCAAGGTGTGGGAAGAAACACGATTGTCAACGCTATTGATAAAGGTCACCTGGATGTCGCGAAGAAACTGTTGCGTTGTGGTGCTCGTGTCGATGTAAGAACTGAACGAGGAGAGACCCCGCTGATGAGAGCCGTTCGAATACACAAGACGGATTTTGTGCACCTGCTTCTGGAGCATGGCGCCAATGCCAATACTCAAAATGTTATCGGATGGACACCGCTCATCACCGCCGCGCACGAAGGCCACCATAAAGCCATTGAGCCACTACTTAAAGCTTCAAGCAGCAACGTCAACTATTCCGATACAGACAACCGCACTGCCCTTATTCACGCCTGTATGCGTGGCAACCGCGATGTCGTCGATAAGCTCGTACAGAATTATCCCGTCAACTTAGTCTGCCGCGATACCTGGGGCTCGACTGCTTTGTCGATGGCTGTACGCAATGGTCGAACGGAAATAGCGCGTGCGCTCCTGATGCGTCTTGAGCCAGAGGAGGTTCACAAGGACGTAGATAACCTCGGTCGCTCTATATACCTGTGGGCTACACGCAGCGGAGACACTGAAATGCTAGGAATTCTGCAGGATTACTGCAAAACACACGGACTGGTGCCGACTACAGACCTGTCCTCTGTCGACGCTGATGCGGCGTCTTTTGGCGAAATTACCTGCTGGTGCGATGTTTGCGGGCAATGTAGCATCCACAACCGCGACACCAAAGCTTGCATGGTCTGTGATGAGGGCGAATTCTTGATCTGCGCCTACTGTCGTGACATGGGAGCTGGTTGTCGAGGCAAGGAGCACCTGTGGCAGACTTTTAGCTGTCAAGTGGATTAGATTTGTGCTCGAAAACGCAAGGTCTGATCGCACTGTTTGCAGAAAGCGGAATTACACCCTACATATAATGAGGTTTAAAGTGACATCATGAGCGTAAATGTTCATTCATCAGCAATGGTAATTCTCCAACCTTTGTCCTATTTCCAATCAGAGTTTGACTCTTCCATTCTTCCTCCGCTGTCGGTACGCGGACACGGCAAGGGCTTGGGCTACCGTCATTGCCATGAATATATCGTATCCCAGCGATGACCTGGCGTTGGTGTCCGCTAGCGCTCCGACCGCCGCAGGGACGACAAAGGCCAGAAGAGCTTATCGTGCGGCGGCAAGACGTTGGCCAACCTGCGACTTGAGCAAAGAGGCTGGCACTCATGAGTGTTTGCGTGTGTGGGTAGAAATGGAGACGGGGAAGAAGGTGATGATGCTCAGCTCAGGCCTTGGTGAGTGAGATGGCGATGGCAGCGTGTATGTAACCGGTCTGCGGTACCCCGCGAAATGCGGGAGAGGGACCGTCGGACAGCGGCAGCTGACCCGCTTAGAATGCGGACTATGATTAAGTACAGACAATAATTGTCACGGCCGAAAACGGAGACGACGCTTGTCAAGGTGGCTGTCGGCGGACGCTTGGCCAGAGTTTGGCAGCTACTTGCTGTGCTTTATTGCCGAGCGGCTCCGAGCCGGCGGGCAGCGTCGAGAGAACCAGTAAACATCAAGTCACGGTATAGATATATATAAGCAAAGTACTATGACGTGCTTGTCTCACCCCTCTGCTGAAGGCGATGCCACATTAGCGTGTAAGTCGCGCCAGTGTTATGGAACGATGAGAGAGAGTGTGTGATCTATTGTATAAGATGTGGGTGCCTACTAAGGGTCCTATATAGCCTGTAGGTGCCTAATAATATGCCACTCTCGTAGAGGTAGTGTCCTTATTACTAGTTATCCTTCTAAATACCCTAAAATTGTATTTAAGATATGCCTTCTTTAATATTACTAGTTATGCTATAGCCCTCCTTGCCGCTCTTATAAATAAAACACTCATAACCCCCTACTTCTATACTTATAGACGTGCTAAATACCTTAATAGGCTGCTAGTGTGTATGAAATCTATAGATAGGTACTTCTTATGTTATTACTCTTAATGATAGTGTTAGCTGGTGATGGCTAGTAGCGATTAGGTTAATATTGTGTGTGGTGCTGAATGGCTTGACGGGCTGGTGCCGATTAGCTTGACGGGCTGGTGCTGAATGACTTGACGGGCTGGTGCTGAATAGCTTGATCGGCTAGTGGCTGAAGCCGAATATATTCCTTTGATGGAGGCCGCGATCTTTTGATGTGAATTGCTACTAATTGTTATGGAACGATGAGAGAGAGTGTATGATGTATTGTGGAAGATATGGGTGCCTACTAAGGGTGCCTATGTAGCCTGTGGGTGCCTGACAGCCAGTCTATGATCGTGAGCATGCTGCTCTGTTCGCGCCAGGCAGATAGAAGGGTGTGATTGAAATACAGCACAGAGAAAATCTTGTTTCCTGTTGAGCTTGCTCTGTCGCTCACGAATTCCGAAATTATCGAGGCACTTCCCAACACGTCTATGCGGCCGTACACCCGGCCACCTTGCTCTACTGACTTTGGCCGCCCTAGACAACACCTTTTAGCTACAACAAATCAGTAGATTCCATAATAGGAAAGAAGGTGATTATCTGTATGACCAAGTGTATCACTATCCACCGTAGTTGTCGAAGACATTCAGAAAGCAAAAGTCACGCCTTTGGTCCGATCGGAACCCTATTTACGACTGTAACGGTAGTGCAAGTTCATGAACCTGTTGTATAAGGCGGACCGTGACAAGTAACGAATACCTATGAATCATGCTGGTGACTTTCGCTTTTCTTGCACGATAACATCCACTGGTATCTGTGTTTTGCTTTTCTGCATACAGCCATTCATGACGGATGAGAGGATTCCGCTATATCTGTCGTGGGACGATGACGAGACAAGATAGCATTTTGGACGGCGACCATCGTGGCAAAACTATGAGGCTGCTCGAGAGTTGCATCGGGCGGCTACGAGGAAAGGCTCCGACTGAGTTGTCTGTATAAAGACACAAGACACCTATAAGAAGATCTCTTCTAGCTCGGATAGTTTAAACCAGAGTTCACGGCCTACACCTATTCTCTCTACTCGTTGCTTACTCTTGAGTCTTGAAAGTTGCGAGGTCACAACAACTGTACCGCCATCATGCCTTCCCGCCATCCGCGTCCTCCCCTCCCTCGCATCTTAATCACCGACTCTGGCCCTTCTTACCCTGGCTCTTCCAGCCACGAGATCAATATTCACAGCCATGCTGAATTTCACTCGACCCATGACGGCGGCTTCGTCTACAGCTCGCACACTACAATCACCGGCGAGTCCACGACGCTGCCGCGGCCGCCGTACCTCCCTCTCTCGCCAGTATACGGCCACCATTCGCCGCCCTCGCAACAGATGCGCACCGTTTCGTCGCGCAGGCCACGCGAAGCCTTGCCACCGCCACCAAGCATCGGATTTCCTCCTCCACCCCCATCCTACGTCTCATCTCCCGACATATACGCTCGCTCACGTAGCGCAGCACCTTCGTATGCTTCCTCGTCGTCGCGTACGGCGCGTCCAGACAGCTTCTACACGCCGTCGCTGACGACGACGACGGCCACGGGGTCGAGCCGCCGCTGCCCGCCAGTGTCTTCTCGGGGCCGGTGCGACGCGCCGACGAGTAGTGTGTCGTCGCAGCGGCGCTCGAGGTATTCGAGCGTGCAGGACGAATCGACGGTGGCGCCGGAGAGCTCGGCGAGCAACCAGACGTATAATGCGGAGAGGGCGGCGCGGAGGGACAGGGAGGCGAGGGGTAAGGCGTCGAGACGCAGCAGCAGTCACTGTCGATGAAGGATTGTTGGATGGCAGAAGGGCTGTTGAATGGCAGTTGAAATGTTGCATGGCAAAATGACTGTTGGATGGTAAAAGGACTGCTGGTTGGCCTTTGGCTGATTCGTTATATTGAGCTTTCATATGTACCTGATTCAGATTGGACCACGACTATAATCAGATTGAGCCGCCATTGAGCTGTACGGTAGTTTGTATTTAAAATCAAAAGCCATTTCGCTTTCCCCCTGTTTCGTACCTCGTGAGTGAAATTGCCAAGATCAAGTCTGAGCGGGCAATTTGGTATGGACCAATGGGTCTCGAAACATTTCAGAAAACAAACCTTTCACAGTGACCAAGTCACGGGGCATTGATCAGATCCTTCTATTGTCAGTTATCAAACCTGCCACCTATCCAAGAAACAAAATCTAACACAATGATGGCAAGGAATCATCAACTTCAAATCCTACAATGAAACCAGCCCTTACTCCTCAACACCGAAACCCCGAAAAGAACCAACCTAAACCACTCGCCCTCCCAGAACAACAGCCTGCTCAGTGTTTTAGCCATTCGTCACACTAATCTCGTAACCCACCAGCACCTCTGTGCTCGTGCCGTTCCAGCCCCTCGTGCCCGCCGCACTCAGCATGAACCGGCTCGTAGGATCAATGTACAGGCTCGAAATGACGCCCGCGCGCGGCGGCCCCGGGATAATCAGAAACGGCACCGTCGAGTGCTTGTGCGCTCTCTGCTCATGCAAGTCGTATAATCGCATAATGTCAAACGACGCACTGTTTTTGCGCGGTTTTCCCTTATTAGTATTCGCATCATTATAGAAATTTCGAAAAGAGAAAAAGAGAGAGAGAGAGAGAGAGAGAGGGAGAGAGAGAGAGAGAGGGAGAGAGAGGGAG